>CM074599.1:0-10000 GCA_037305975.1 Chrysolophus pictus | reverse complement strand
TTAGGGTTAGGGTTAGGGTTAGGGTTAGGGTTAGGGTTAGGGTTAGGGTTAGGGTTAGGGTTAGGGTTAGGGTTAGGGTTAGGGTTAGGGTTAGGGTTAGGGTTAGGGTTAGGGTTAGGGTTAGGGTTAGGGTTAGGGTTAGGGTTAGGGTTAGGGTTAGGGTTAGGGTTAGGGTTAGGGTTAGGGTTAGGGTTAGGGTTAGGGTTAGGGTTAGGGTTAGGGTTAGGGTTAGGGTTAGGGTTAGGGTTAGGGTTAGGGTTAGGGTTAGGGTTAGGGTTAGGGTTAGGGTTAGGGTTAGGGTTAGGGTTAGGGTTAGGGTTAGGGTTAGGGTTAGGGTTAGGGTTAGGGTTAGGGTTAGGGTTAGGGTTAGGGTTAGGGTTAGGGTTAGGGTTAGGGTTAGGGTTAGGGTTAGGGTTAGGGTTAGGGTTAGGGTTAGGGTTAGGGTTAGGGTTAGGGTTAGGGTTAGGGTTAGGGTTAGGGTTAGGGTTAGGGTTAGGGTTAGGGTTAGGGTTAGGGTTAGGGTTAGGGTTAGGGTTAGGGTTAGGGTTAGGGTTAGGGTTAGGGTTAGGGTTAGGGTTAGGGTTAGGGTTAGGGTTAGGGTTAGGGTTAGGGTTAGGGTTAGGGTTAGGGTTAGGGTTAGGGTTAGGGTTAGGGTTAGGGTTAGGGTTAGGGTTAGGGTTAGGGTTAGGGTTAGGGTTAGGGTTAGGGTTAGGGTTAGGGTTAGGGTTAGGGTTAGGGTTAGGGTTAGGGTTAGGGTTAGGGTTAGGGTTAGGGTTAGGGTTAGGGTTAGGGTTAGGGTTAGGGTTAGGGTTAGGGTTAGGGTTAGGGTTAGGGTTAGGGTTAGGGTTAGGGTTAGGGTTAGGGTTAGGGTTAGGGTTAGGGTTAGGGTTAGGGTTAGGGTTAGGGTTAGGGTTAGGGTTAGGGTTAGGGTTAGGGTTAGGGTTAGGGTTAGGGTTAGGGTTAGGGTTAGGGTTAGGGTTAGGGTTAGGGTTAGGGTTAGGGTTAGGGTTAGGGTTAGGGTTAGGGTTAGGGTTAGGGTTAGGGTTAGGGTTAGGGTTAGGGTTAGGGTTAGGGTTAGGGTTAGGGTTAGGGTTAGGGTTAGGGTTAGGGTTAGGGTTAGGGTTAGGGTTAGGGTTAGGGTTAGGGTTAGGGTTAGGGTTAGGGTTAGGGTTAGGGTTAGGGTTAGGGTTAGGGTTAGGGTTAGGGTTAGGGTTAGGGTTAGGGTTAGGGTTAGGGTTAGGGTTAGGGTTAGGGTTAGGGTTAGGGTTAGGGTTAGGGTTAGGGTTAGGGTTAGGGTTAGGGTTAGGGTTAGGGTTAGGGTTAGGGTTAGGGTTAGGGTTAGGGTTAGGGTTAGGGTTAGGGTTAGGGTTAGGGTTAGGGTTAGGGTTAGGGTTAGGGTTAGGGTTAGGGTTAGGGTTAGGGTTAGGGTTAGGGTTAGGGTTAGGGTTAGGGTTAGGGTTAGGGTTAGGGTTAGGGTTAGGGTTAGGGTTAGGGTTAGGGTTAGGGTTAGGGTTAGGGTTAGGGTTAGGGTTAGGGTTAGGGTTAGGGTTAGGGTTAGGGTTAGGGTTAGGGTTAGGGTTAGGGTTAGGGTTAGGGTTAGGGTTAGGGTTAGGGTTAGGGTTAGGGTTAGGGTTAGGGTTAGGGTTAGGGTTAGGGTTAGGGTTAGGGTTAGGGTTAGGGTTAGGGTTAGGGTTAGGGTTAGGGTTAGGGTTAGGGTTAGGGTTAGGGTTAGGGTTAGGGTTAGGGTTAGGGTTAGGGTTAGGGTTAGGGTTAGGGTTAGGGTTAGGGTTAGGGTTAGGGTTAGGGTTAGGGTTAGGGTTAGGGTTAGGGTTAGGGTTAGGGTTAGGGTTAGGGTTAGGGTTAGGGTTAGGGTTAGGGTTAGGGTTAGGGTTAGGGTTAGGGTTAGGGTTAGGGTTAGGGTTAGGGTTAGGGTTAGGGTTAGGGTTAGGGTTAGGGTTAGGGTTAGGGTTAGGGTTAGGGTTAGGGTTAGGGTTAGGGTTAGGGTTAGGGTTAGGGTTAGGGTTAGGGTTAGGGTTAGGGTTAGGGTTAGGGTTAGGGTTAGGGTTAGGGTTAGGGTTAGGGTTAGGGTTAGGGTTAGGGTTAGGGTTAGGGTTAGGGTTAGGGTTAGGGTTAGGGTTAGGGTTAGGGTTAGGGTTAGGGTTAGGGTTAGGGTTAGGGTTAGGGTTAGGGTTAGGGTTAGGGTTAGGGTTAGGGTTAGGGTTAGGGTTAGGGTTAGGGTTAGGGTTAGGGTTAGGGTTAGGGTTAGGGTTAGGGTTAGGGTTAGGGTTAGGGTTAGGGTTAGGGTTAGGGTTAGGGTTAGGGTTAGGGTTAGGGTTAGGGTTAGGGTTAGGGTTAGGGTTAGGGTTAGGGTTAGGGTTAGGGTTAGGGTTAGGGTTAGGGTTAGGGTTAGGGTTAGGGTTAGGGTTAGGGTTAGGGTTAGGGTTAGGGTTAGGGTTAGGGTTAGGGTTAGGGTTAGGGTTAGGGTTAGGGTTAGGGTTAGGGTTAGGGTTAGGGTTAGGGTTAGGGTTAGGGTTAGGGTTAGGGTTAGGGTTAGGGTTAGGGTTAGGGTTAGGGTTAGGGTTAGGGTTAGGGTTAGGGTTAGGGTTAGGGTTAGGGTTAGGGTTAGGGTTAGGGTTAGGGTTAGGGTTAGGGTTAGGGTTAGGGTTAGGGTTAGGGTTAGGGTTAGGGTTAGGGTTAGGGTTAGGGTTAGGGTTAGGGTTAGGGTTAGGGTTAGGGTTAGGGTTAGGGTTAGGGTTAGGGTTAGGGTTAGGGTTAGGGTTAGGGTTAGGGTTAGGGTTAGGGTTAGGGTTAGGGTTAGGGTTAGGGTTAGGGTTAGGGTTAGGGTTAGGGTTAGGGTTAGGGTTAGGGTTAGGGTTAGGGTTAGGGTTAGGGTTAGGGTTAGGGTTAGGGTTAGGGTTAGGGTTAGGGTTAGGGTTAGGGTTAGGGTTAGGGTTAGGGTTAGGGTTAGGGTTAGGGTTAGGGTTAGGGTTAGGGTTAGGGTTAGGGTTAGGGTTAGGGTTAGGGTTAGGGTTAGGGTTAGGGTTAGGGTTAGGGTTAGGGTTAGGGTTAGGGTTAGGGTTAGGGTTAGGGTTAGGGTTAGGGTTAGGGTTAGGGTTAGGGTTAGGGTTAGGGTTAGGGTTAGGGTTAGGGTTAGGGTTAGGGTTAGGGTTAGGGTTAGGGTTAGGGTTAGGGTTAGGGTTAGGGTTAGGGTTAGGGTTAGGGTTAGGGTTAGGGTTAGGGTTAGGGTTAGGGTTAGGGTTAGGGTTAGGGTTAGGGTTAGGGTTAGGGTTAGGGTTAGGGTTAGGGTTAGGGTTAGGGTTAGGGTTAGGGTTAGGGTTAGGGTTAGGGTTAGGGTTAGGGTTAGGGTTAGGGTTAGGGTTAGGGTTAGGGTTAGGGTTAGGGTTAGGGTTAGGGTTAGGGTTAGGGTTAGGGTTAGGGTTAGGGTTAGGGTTAGGGTTAGGGTTAGGGTTAGGGTTAGGGTTAGGGTTAGGGTTAGGGTTAGGGTTAGGGTTAGGGTTAGGGTTAGGGTTAGGGTTAGGGTTAGGGTTAGGGTTAGGGTTAGGGTTAGGGTTAGGGTTAGGGTTAGGGTTAGGGTTAGGGTTAGGGTTAGGGTTAGGGTTAGGGTTAGGGTTAGGGTTAGGGTTAGGGTTAGGGTTAGGGTTAGGGTTAGGGTTAGGGTTAGGGTTAGGGTTAGGGTTAGGGTTAGGGTTAGGGTTAGGGTTAGGGTTAGGGTTAGGGTTAGGGTTAGGGTTAGGGTTAGGGTTAGGGTTAGGGTTAGGGTTAGGGTTAGGGTTAGGGTTAGGGTTAGGGTTAGGGTTAGGGTTAGGGTTAGGGTTAGGGTTAGGGTTAGGGTTAGGGTTAGGGTTAGGGTTAGGGTTAGGGTTAGGGTTAGGGTTAGGGTTAGGGTTAGGGTTAGGGTTAGGGTTAGGGTTAGGGTTAGGGTTAGGGTTAGGGTTAGGGTTAGGGTTAGGGTTAGGGTTAGGGTTAGGGTTAGGGTTAGGGTTAGGGTTAGGGTTAGGGTTAGGGTTAGGGTTAGGGTTAGGGTTAGGGTTAGGGTTAGGGTTAGGGTTAGGGTTAGGGTTAGGGTTAGGGTTAGGGTTAGGGTTAGGGTTAGGGTTAGGGTTAGGGTTAGGGTTAGGGTTAGGGTTAGGGTTAGGGTTAGGGTTAGGGTTAGGGTTAGGGTTAGGGTTAGGGTTAGGGTTAGGGTTAGGGTTAGGGTTAGGGTTAGGGTTAGGGTTAGGGTTAGGGTTAGGGTTAGGGTTAGGGTTAGGGTTAGGGTTAGGGTTAGGGTTAGGGTTAGGGTTAGGGTTAGGGTTAGGGTTAGGGTTAGGGTTAGGGTTAGGGTTAGGGTTAGGGTTAGGGTTAGGGTTAGGGTTAGGGTTAGGGTTAGGGTTAGGGTTAGGGTTAGGGTTAGGGTTAGGGTTAGGGTTAGGGTTAGGGTTAGGGTTAGGGTTAGGGTTAGGGTTAGGGTTAGGGTTAGGGTTAGGGTTAGGGTTAGGGTTAGGGTTAGGGTTAGGGTTAGGGTTAGGGTTAGGGTTAGGGTTAGGGTTAGGGTTAGGGTTAGGGTTAGGGTTAGGGTTAGGGTTAGGGTTAGGGTTAGGGTTAGGGTTAGGGTTAGGGTTAGGGTTAGGGTTAGGGTTAGGGTTAGGGTTAGGGTTAGGGTTAGGGTTAGGGTTAGGGTTAGGGTTAGGGTTAGGGTTAGGGTTAGGGTTAGGGTTAGGGTTAGGGTTAGGGTTAGGGTTAGGGTTAGGGTTAGGGTTAGGGTTAGGGTTAGGGTTAGGGTTAGGGTTAGGGTTAGGGTTAGGGTTAGGGTTAGGGTTAGGGTTAGGGTTAGGGTTAGGGTTAGGGTTAGGGTTAGGGTTAGGGTTAGGGTTAGGGTTAGGGTTAGGGTTAGGGTTAGGGTTAGGGTTAGGGTTAGGGTTAGGGTTAGGGTTAGGGTTAGGGTTAGGGTTAGGGTTAGGGTTAGGGTTAGGGTTAGGGTTAGGGTTAGGGTTAGGGTTCGGGTTAGGGTTAGGGTTAGGGTTAGGGTTAGGGTTAGGGTTAGGGTTAGGGTTAGGGTTAGGGTTAGGGTTAGGGTTAGGGTTAGGGTTAGGGTTAGGGTTAGGGTTAGGGTTAGGGTTAGGGTTAGGGTTAGGGTTAGGGTTAGGGTTAGGGTTAGGGTTAGGGTTAGGGTTAGGGTTAGGGTTAGGGTTAGGGTTAGGGTTAGGGTTAGGGTTAGGGTTAGGGTTAGGGTTAGGGTTAGGGTTAGGGTTAGGGTTAGGGTTAGGGTTAGGGTTAGGGTTAGGGTTAGGGTTAGGGTTAGGGTTAGGGTTAGGGTTAGGGTTAGGGTTAGGGTTAGGGTTAGGGTTAGGGTTAGGGTTAGGGTTAGGGTTAGGGTTAGGGTTAGGGTTAGGGTTAGGGTTAGGGTTAGGGTTAGGGTTAGGGTTAGGGTTAGGGTTAGGGTTAGGGTTAGGGTTAGGGTTAGGGTTAGGGTTAGGGTTAGGGTTAGGGTTAGGGTTAGGGTTAGGGTTAGGGTTAGGGTTAGGGTTAGGGTTAGGGTTAGGGTTAGGGTTAGGGTTAGGGTTAGGGTTAGGGTTAGGGTTAGGGTTAGGGTTAGGGTTAGGGTTAGGGTTAGGGTTAGGGTTAGGGTTAGGGTTAGGGTTAGGGTTAGGGTTAGGGTTAGGGTTAGGGTTAGGGTTAGGGTTAGGGTTAGGGTTAGGGTTAGGGTTAGGGTTAGGGTTAGGGTTAGGGTTAGGGTTAGGGTTAGGGTTAGGGTTAGGGTTAGGGTTAGGGTTAGGGTTAGGGTTAGGGTTAGGGTTAGGGTTAGGGTTAGGGTTAGGGTTAGGGTTAGGGTTAGGGTTAGGGTTAGGGTTAGGGTTAGGGTTAGGGTTAGGGTTAGGGTTAGGGTTAGGGTTAGGGTTAGGGTTAGGGTTAGGGTTAGGGTTAGGGTTAGGGTTAGGGTTAGGGTTAGGGTTAGGGTTAGGGTTAGGGTTAGGGTTAGGGTTAGGGTTAGGGTTAGGGTTAGGGTTAGGGTTAGGGTTAGGGTTAGGGTTAGGGTTAGGGTTAGGGTTAGGGTTAGGGTTAGGGTTAGGGTTAGGGTTAGGGTTAGGGTTAGGGTTAGGGTTAGGGTTAGGGTTAGGGTTAGGGTTAGGGTTAGGGTTAGGGTTAGGGTTAGGGTTAGGGTTAGGGTTAGGGTTAGGGTTAGGGTTAGGGTTAGGGTTAGGGTTAGGGTTAGGGTTAGGGTTAGGGTTAGGGTTAGGGTTAGGGTTAGGGTTAGGGTTAGGGTTAGGGTTAGGGTTAGGGTTAGGGTTAGGGTTAGGGTTAGGGTTAGGGTTAGGGTTAGGGTTAGGGTTAGGGTTAGGGTTAGGGTTAGGGTTAGGGTTAGGGTTAGGGTTAGGGTTAGGGTTAGGGTTAGGGTTAGGGTTAGGGTTAGGGTTAGGGTTAGGGTTAGGGTTAGGGTTAGGGTTAGGGTTAGGGTTAGGGTTAGGGTTAGGGTTAGGGTTAGGGTTAGGGTTAGGGTTAGGGTTAGGGTTAGGGTTAGGGTTAGGGTTAGGGTTAGGGTTAGGGTTAGGGTTAGGGTTAGGGTTAGGGTTAGGGTTAGGGTTAGGGTTAGGGTTAGGGTTAGGGTTAGGGTTAGGGTTAGGGTTAGGGTTAGGGTTAGGGTTAGGGTTAGGGTTAGGGTTAGGGTTAGGGTTAGGGTTAGGGTTAGGGTTAGGGTTAGGGTTAGGGTTAGGGTTAGGGTTAGGGTTAGGGTTAGGGTTAGGGTTAGGGTTAGGGTTAGGGTTAGGGTTAGGGTTAGGGTTAGGGTTAGGGTTAGGGTTAGGGTTAGGGTTAGGGTTAGGGTTAGGGTTAGGGTTAGGGTTAGGGTTAGGGTTAGGGTTAGGGTTAGGGTTAGGGTTAGGGTTAGGGTTAGGGTTAGGGTTAGGGTTAGGGTTAGGGTTAGGGTTAGGGTTAGGGTTAGGGTTAGGGTTAGGGTTAGGGTTAGGGTTAGGGTTAGGGTTAGGGTTAGGGTTAGGGTTAGGGTTAGGGTTAGGGTTAGGGTTAGGGTTAGGGTTAGGGTTAGGGTTAGGGTTAGGGTTAGGGTTAGGGTTAGGGTTAGGAGGTTAGGGTTAGGGTTAGGGTTAGGGTTAGGGTTAGGGTTAGGGTTAGGGTTAGGGTTAGGGTTAGGGTTAGGGTTAGGGTTAGGGTTAGGGTTAGGGTTAGGGTTAGGGTTAGGGTTAGGGTTAGGGTTAGGGTTAGGGTTAGGGTTAGGGTTAGGGTTAGGGTTAGGGTTAGGGTTAGGGTTAGGGTTAGGGTTAGGGTTAGGGTTAGGGTTAGGGTTAGGGTTAGGGTTAGGGTTAGGGTTAGGGTTAGGGTTAGGGTTAGGGTTAGGGTTAGGGTTAGGGTTAGGGTTAGGGTTAGGGTTAGGGTTAGGGTTAGGGTTAGGGTTAGGGTTAGGGTTAGGGTTAGGGTTAGGGTTAGGGTTAGGGTTAGGGTTAGGGTTAGGGTTAGGGTTAGGGTTAGGGTTAGGGTTAGGGTTAGGGTTAGGGTTAGGGTTAGGGTTAGGGTTAGGGTTAGGGTTAGGGTTAGGGTTAGGGTTAGGGTTAGGGTTAGGGTTAGGGTTAGGGTTAGGGTTAGGGTTAGGGTTAGGGTTAGGGTTAGGGTTAGGGTTAGGGTTAGGGTTAGGGTTAGGGTTAGGGTTAGGGTTAGGGTTAGGGTTAGGGTTAGGGTTAGGGTTAGGGTTAGGGTTAGGGTTAGGGTTAGGGTTAGGGTTAGGGTTAGGGTTAGGGTTAGGGTTAGGGTTAGGGTTAGGGTTAGGGTTAGGGTTAGGGTTAGGGTTAGGGTTAGGGTTAGGGTTAGGGTTAGGGTTAGGGTTAGGGTTAGGGTTAGGGTTAGGGTTAGGGTTAGGGTTAGGGTTAGGGTTAGGGTTAGGGTTAGGGTTAGGGTTAGGGTTAGGGTTAGGGTTAGGGTTAGGGTTAGGGTTAGGGTTAGGGTTAGGGTTAGGGTTAGGGTTAGGGTTAGGGTTAGGGTTAGGGTTAGGGTTAGGGTTAGGGTTAGGGTTAGGGTTAGGGTTAGGGTTAGGGTTAGGGTTAGGGTTAGGGTTAGGGTTAGGGTTAGGGTTAGGGTTAGGGTTAGGGTTAGGGTTAGGGTTAGGGTTAGGGTTAGGGTTAGGGTTAGGGTTAGGGTTAGGGTTAGGGTTAGGGTTAGGGTTAGGGTTAGGGTTAGGGTTAGGGTTAGGGTTAGGGTTAGGGTTAGGGTTAGGGTTAGGGTTAGGGTTAGGGTTAGGGTTAGGGTTAGGGTTAGGGTTAGGGTTAGGGTTAGGGTTAGGGTTAGGGTTAGGGTTAGGGTTAGGGTTAGGGTTAGGGTTAGGGTTAGGGTTAGGGTTAGGGTTAGGGTTAGGGTTAGGGTTAGGGTTAGGGTTAGGGTTAGGGTTAGGGTTAGGGTTAGGGTTAGGGTTAGGGTTAGGGTTAGGGTTAGGGTTAGGGTTAGGGTTAGGGTTAGGGTTAGGGTTAGGGTTAGGGTTAGGGTTAGGGTTAGGGTTAGGGTTAGGGTTAGGGTTAGGGTTAGGGTTAGGGTTAGGGTTAGGGTTAGGGTTAGGGTTAGGGTTAGGGTTAGGGTTAGGGTTAGGGTTAGGGTTAGGGTTAGGGTTAGGGTTAGGGTTAGGGTTAGGGTTAGGGTTAGGGTTAGGGTTAGGGTTAGGGTTAGGGTTAGGGTTAGGGTTAGGGTTAGGGTTAGGGTTAGGGTTAGGGTTAGGGTTAGGGTTAGGGTTAGGGTTAGGGTTAGGGTTAGGGTTAGGGTTAGGGTTAGGGTTAGGGTTAGGGTTAGGGTTAGGGTTAGGGTTAGGGTTAGGGTTAGGGTTAGGGTTAGGGTTAGGGTTAGGGTTAGGGTTAGGGTTAGGGTTAGGGTTAGGGTTAGGGTTAGGGTTAGGGTTAGGGTTAGGGTTAGGGTTAGGGTTAGGGTTAGGGTTAGGGTTAGGGTTAGGGTTAGGGTTAGGGTTAGGGTTAGGGTTAGGGTTAGGGTTAGGGTTAGGGTTAGGGTTAGGGTTAGGGTTAGGGTTAGGGTTAGGGTTAGGGTTAGGGTTAGGGTTAGGGTTAGGGTTAGGGTTAGGGTTAGGGTTAGGGTTAGGGTTAGGGTTAGGGTTAGGGTTAGGGTTAGGGTTAGGGTTAGGGTTAGGGTTAGGGTTAGGGTTAGGGTTAGGGTTAGGGTTAGGGTTAGGGTTAGGGTTAGGGTTAGGGTTAGGGTTAGGGTTAGGGTTAGGGTTAGGGTTAGGGTTAGGGTTAGGGTTAGGGTTAGGGTTAGGGTTAGGGTTAGGGTTAGGGTTAGGGTTAGGGTTAGGGTTAGGGTTAGGGTTAGGGTTAGGGTTAGGGTTAGGGTTAGGGTTAGGGTTAGGGTTAGGGTTAGGGTTAGGGTTAGGGTTAGGGTTAGGGTTAGGGTTAGGGTTAGGGTTAGGGTTAGGGTTAGGGTTAGGGTTAGGGTTAGGGTTAGGGTTAGGGTTAGGGTTAGGGTTAGGGTTAGGGTTAGGGTTAGGGTTAGGGTTAGGGTTAGGGTTAGGGTTAGGGTTAGGGTTAGGGTTAGGGTTAGGGTTAGGGTTAGGGTTAGGGTTAGGGTTAGGGTTAGGGTTAGGGTTAGGGTTAGGGTTAGGGTTAGGGTTAGGGTTAGGGTTAGGGTTAGGGTTAGGGTTAGGGTTAGGGTTAGGGTTAGGGTTAGGGTTAGGGTTAGGGTTAGGGTTAGGGTTAGGGTTAGGGTTAGGGTTAGGGTTAGGGTTAGGGTTAGGGTTAGGGTTAGGGTTAGGGTTAGGGTTAGGGTTAGGGTTAGGGTTAGGGTTAGGGTTAGGGTTAGGGTTAGGGTTAGGGTTAGGGTTAGGGTTAGGGTTAGGGTTAGGGTTAGGGTTAGGGTTAGGGTTAGGGTTAGGGTTAGGGTTAGGGTTAGGGTTAGGGTTAGGGTTAGGGTTAGGGTTAGGGTTAGGGTTAGGGTTAGGGTTAGGGTTAGGGTTAGGGTTAGGGTTAGGGTTAGGGTTAGGGTTAGGGTTAGGGTTAGGGTT